>ML662496.1:7699043-7740368 GCA_007570785.1 Antilocapra americana
TTGCCCTCATCTCACAGACTAGCAAAGTAATGCTGAAAATTCACCAAGCCAGGCTTCAGCAATACATGAACTGTGAACTTCCAGATGTTCAAGCTGGTTTTAGAAAAGGCAGAGCAACCAGAGATCATATTGCCAACATCTGCTGGATCATCACAAAAGCAAGAGAGTTCCAGAAAAACATCTATTTCTGCTTTATTGACTACAACAAAGCCTTTGACTATGTGGATCACAACAAACTATGGAAAATTCTTCAAAAGATGGGAATACCAGACCACTTGACCTCTTGAGAAACCTGTATGCAGGTCAAGAAGCAACAGTTAAAACCAGACATAGAACAACAGACTGGTTCCAAATCAGGAAAGGAGTATGTCAAGGCTGTATATTGTCACCCTGCTTATTTAACTTATATGCAGATTACATCATGTGAAATGCCAGGCTGGATGAAGCACAAGCTGGAATCAAGATTGCTGGGAGAAATATCAATAACAGATTCAGATGACACCACACTTATGGCAGAAAGCAAAGAAAAACTCAAGAGCCTCTTGATGAAAGTGAAAGAGGAGAGTGAAAAAGTTGGCTTAAAACTCAACATTCAGAAAACTAAGATCATGGCATCCAGTCCTATCACTTTATGGCAAATAGATGGGGAACAGTGACAGACTTTAATTTTTTGGGCTCCAAAATCACTGCAGATGATGACTGCAGCCATGAAATTAAATGATGCTTGCTCCTTGGAAGAAAAGCTATAACCCACCTAGACAGCATATTAAAAAGCATAGACATTACGTTGCCAACAAATGTCCATCTAGTTAAAGCTATGATTTTTCCAGTAGTCATGGATGGATGTGAGAGTTGGACTATAGAGAAAGCTGAGTGCTGAAGAACCGATGCTTTTGAACTGTGGTGTTGGAGAAGACTCTTGAGAATCTGGGACTGCAAGGAGATCCAATCAGTCCATCCTAAAGGAAATCAGTCCTGAATATTCACTGGAAGGACTGATGCTGAAGCTGAAACTCCAATTTTTGGGCTACCTGATGTGAAGAACTGACTGATTTGAAAAGACCCTGATGCTGGACAAGATTGAAGGCAGGAGGAGAAGGGAATGACAGGATGTGATGGTTGGATGGCATCACCAACTCGATGGACATGAGTATGATTAAGTTCCAGGAGTTGGTAATAGACAGGGAAGCCTGGCATGCTGCAGTCTACAGGGTGGCAAAGAGTTGGAAACGACTGAGCGACTAAACTGACTAATTGACTATGGTGTATTTTCCTCTAAACCGTTGGCCAGTGGCTCCTTCACTTATTGTGTAATTTATACTTTTCTTGCTGATTAGGAATGCCTCTGTTATTATTTCTGTCCTTGGGTCTCAGTCACTTTGATATTAATGTGAAGCTTTGAAGCTGTTTGACAGATCTAACCATTTTCCTTCTCGGTTAGCAACTATGTGGAAGATGAAGAGATGTCAGTTCAAATGCCAGAAAGATACTAAATGAATTGTTGGCCTTAAAAAAAAGAATCAAGAATGCTGTATTTCATAACAATGTTATTGCTTATATAGATTTGTATTGTTAGGTATTTAAAATTTTTTATTGATGTATCTGGCCTGAAATGATATATGATTTTATAATCACATTTTCTTCAACAAGCCAGTATGTATGATATGTGCATAAATGTTTGTATTATCATTATTCAAAAGCTAATTATTTATGAATTTATGAAATGCTGAGCAAATTTCATATACATGGGTAACTTTTTGTAACCAGTTTATAAAGTTAAATGTGTTGGTTCATATTTTTCCAATACAATCAACATAATTACAAAGCAGAAATTGACGTTAACTTTGCTAACCTTTACTTATTTATTTCTTTAAAGGGAGAGCCCCCTTGTGCTGTTTTTCAAAAAAATTTGCTTTTTTGTTTATTTTTTGGCTGCACTGTGGCTTTGTTGCTATGATCGGGCTTTCTCTAACTGGGTTGAGCATGGGCTCTAGGGACTTCAGTGGTTGTGGTGCATAGGCTTAGTTGCTCTGCAGCATGTGGGATCTTCCCAGACCAGGGATCAAACCCATGTCCACTGCACTGGCAGGAGGCTTCTTAACCACTGGACCACCAGGGAAGTCCAACTTTACTATCCTTTAAATTGAAGCTGCAAACACATAGAAAGGCATCTGTGTAAAATATAGGCTTATCTTTGTGCTTTAGATGTCCTTGTTACCGAAACAATCACAAAAATAGGTGTTTCTAATCAAAACAATAATCTTTCCTTCTAGTAAAGATGAAAGTTCTGATGGTGAACACTGTAAACTGGGATTTACTTGCGAACTATGACTTTCTCAACTGCTTTGCCTATAATTTAGCCACAAATTAAGCCACTTACCATTAGGTGCTTCTGAAAACACTATATTTGGTCAGTTAATCCATTTCCTGTCTCAGTTAATCCAGTTCCTGTCTCATTGTGATGAATGCTGGCCTTAACCCTGACCATAATTTCGGTCAAATTACATAACCACAACCATAAGGGTAAATCTGTAGAATTTTATGTTAGGTCATTTCAAGGATTAATATATGTAATTCACTTATCTTCCTCCATGTTAATTCCTTAGGCATTTTCAGAATTATCTTGGTACATTGATAATTGTTAAAGATACTTGCTATCAAAAACCAAGATTCAATCCTGTGTGTGAGCCTGACTGAAAAAAGAGCTACAATAGTTATTACCAAGAAAGTGTTCTGTGAATTGCTTGGGCAGAATCTCTAAAGCCTGCTCTTTTCCCAGGGCTCATTTACAGTTAAGAAAACAAACCCAGGTGGCAAGGGAATTTAGCCTGAAAAAGGCTTATCTCCCTACCTGCCTTGAGAGACAAATTCAGTTTTATCTCTTGGCTCATATTACAAAACCTGGCTGTTCTCCTAATCAAGAGGATAATTTTTTTAATGTTTCTCATTTCCTTCTCTTTAATTATGCTTTCTACAGTGTATAGAGAATATCCATCACTTCATTTCCACAGTTTCTCACAAATTATTTCACCTATTCCAACTTCCTGTTCTATGACAAGAACCTCTTGGACAATTCTGCCCACTTCTCTTGTAAAATCCTGATTTACAATGTAGAAAACCAGGCAGTATTCTTTCTCTTAGGAGTTTTCTTGATTTCATGTCAGATTCTTGTCTTGCTTCTTTTACTCTTTTACTCTTGATTGTTCCAGGCTTATTTTCTTTCCTAATCAGTCCTTTTCTGCTCACAATCATCATTATGGTCCCATATGTCAATCTCTGTGTTCATAATCCAGGGCAAGGGAGCAATCATGTGGACTACATATCCTTATTTTCATTTTATGGCTTGGTTTAGATACTATTAATTGGAATATCCATGAACACAAGAATTATGTCCATCTTGTGCAGCACTGTACACCCAGTGCCTGCCATAGAATGCTCAGATTTGTATTGAATTAATAATAGCCACCTTTAATAAATATATTTATCAAATGATAGGTATTATGCCATGCACAAAGGTATGTCCATTTTATAAATTAAAAGACTGAAACTTAGAAAAATTAAATAACTTGTCCTTGGTCATAATGGCTAGTTAAGGCTGAAGAACTAAAACCTGACCTAATCTAAGCTATGGAAGTCTCAGTGCCCACATGCAATCTCTACATTAACAGTGCAGAGGCAGGATAACATAACCATGAGGAAAGCTCGACTTTAAATCTTGACTCTGAGGCTAAAGAGTTAATAAACACTCTGTGCTTCAGTTTCATTATTAACTAGACACCATTTATTGAAAAAGCCTTCACTGGTTTCCAGTCACTCCACCTTAGAGCTGTTCCGTAGTCTTATTTAGTTTAACACAATTGGCACTGAAGATAACCTAAGGCTTAGACCCCTACAAATGACGGCTTAAATTACCCTAGTAGGCAATGTTCTCAGTCAGTTGAGATATTAGCTGCAAACAAGGAAGTGTATAATGGATTGTCATACACACCAGTTACAACTTCAGTGGTAGCAGGAATATATTGCTGGAAGGTCTGAAGACAGAAAAATTACCCAATTTTTTTCCCTTTTAAAATAACTGCCACTGTTTTTTTCTCTTTCCTTTCTATCTATAGCAACCACTGAGGCTCCTGAATCCCGATTATTTATAGAGTGTACTGGTAGTGATTATACTTACCATTTAGTCCTTAGATTGCAATACCATGAGGAAGCACAGATAGATGAGAACTAGAAGAATGGGCACTTTACATCCAGAGGTCAGAACTAAGTGAACACTAAGATGTCCTTCCCACCAGCTGGATTGGATGTACCTTTGGTCCTGAAAGAGGGCAAGAGCCGGGGCTGTTGTAATAGAATGACTGGATCAAATAGGCTGAAGACATTTTTGTCATCATACATGTGGGGAAAGGCAACTAAATAATAAAATACAGTGGATACCTCCCTCTTAGGCCAAACACAGGGCTCACAGTGATGTCTCCCTCCCTAGCAGAGGGACAGAACAGCAGCACCATCCAACACATGTAACTTTTAGTCTAATCTGCATGGCTGAGTGACACAGGTGTGGATATCTGACCCAAACTGGACAAACAGACTTGCTCTCCTTGGCAACTGGAATTTTGAACTGAGATGCAAAGAGATGGGGAGTTGTTTTTAGCCCATGAGAAGGACAGTTTATGGATTCCTATTACTGAGTTTCCTTGATTATCCAGCAATTACCAACATTCTGTGAGATATGCCAGTATCCTTCTGATAAAGTCAACTTAACTGGCTAGAGTTGTTATTTACTCTAAATAAGTGGAAGAACCTTAAATACTACACTTCCCTGAAGCATTTTCTCTCAAGCTACTCCTTCATGTTCCTTCCCATATACCTGCCACCAAAGTATCACAGCTCACCAAGAATTCCATGATGTTCTGTATCACTGAACTTATGTTGTTCCCCTGCATGGAATTCCCTTTCTTTTCTTCCTGAAAACTTTTTCAAGGATTATCTCCTCTATAAGACTTTCAATTATCACCCCATATTTATCTGTTGATTTGCAAGATCCTCCACTATTCATGGGTTTCCCTTGTGGCTCGGCTGGTAAAGAATCCACCTGCAATGCAGGAGACCTGGCTTCAATCCTTGGGTTGGGAAGATCCCCTGGAAAAGGAAAAGGCTACCCACTCCAGTATTCTGGCCTGGAGAATTCCAAGTACGGTATAATCAGTCCATGGGGTTGCAAAGAGTCAGATAGAAAATGAATAAACCCAGCCAATTCCAGAACAACTACCCAACTAACATAGAGACTCCTAAGAAATAATAACTGGTTAGTGTTTTAATCCACTGACCTTTGGGGTAACTTGCTAGGCAGCATTTTATTGTGGGAATAAATAATTAGTACAGTATCTGTGGGTTAGATTTCACATGGGGATCACCAGTTTAAGAGCTTTTCTAGCTAACAAAAGATTTAAAATCCAAGGACTGCTTTTTCAAGGCCCATTGTGTATGTGAAGAATGGATACATTTATAAATCAACAGAAAAAGAAATTTCTCACTACTTGCTAATATAAGACATTTAAAAACTAGAAAAAGATTTTTAAAAAAACTTTAAAGAAAAATCAAAAGTAAAATCACCAATAATTTCTCTATTTCAACACAAATATTAGTTTTCAGTGTTTCTATTCAGCTATTTACACATGTATTTTCATATAATTCTAATAAAAATAATGCTATATTTTGCTTTAATATTAAAGGAAAAATGCTATTTTCATACACAATAATTTTAATCACTCCATAAAAATTCTTCAAACAGGGATACTATATTATTTCTGTATTATTTTAGATTCCCTGTTTTCCCCTATTACCAAGAAGTGACAAAATACAGCTTTTTTCTTTCTTTGGTATAATTGCTTTAATTATGAAGGCTGGGATGGTGTCTTTCTTACCTACTGCCATTGTCCCAAGTACCTAGCAAAGTATATGGTAGACACCCAATAAACATTCACTGAATGTTTATCATTCGTGCAAGCAAGAATGAACAATTGGATTTACTTAAGGAAAGGCTTCCTAATTACATCTGCTTCAAATGATTTTAAATGAGCACAATCAAAAAGGCGTTATCATTTGAAAGAAAAACATATTTGCATTACATCTTGAATTTATCACCTATAGATAAAGGGATCCGTTATTCACCTTAAAATTCGCAATTACAAAGTTGACCCATAAAATAGATGAAAGAATTTCAAGGGTTTTATTCATGAACTGCTTCTACAAATATCACTAGATGAACACCATCTATTCTCAGTTCTTATTCCCTTCTCTGCAACTCTTGACATTTTTGGCTACTTCTTAAACTCCATCATGTATCAGTTTCTGTGATCACTGTTTATAATCACTCACTTACAGTCTTGTCTTCAGGGTTGACTGGTTCAGGATGACAGGGTACAAGGACATGTGCCCATCTCCTGTGAGAGCACCAACTAACTTTTGAACAATCATGGACAGGAGGATGTTGGAACCCACCAAAAAAAGATATCCCACATCTAAAGACAAAGGAGAAGCCACAACGAGATGGTGAGGGGAGGGTGCAATCACGATAAAGTTAAATGCCATACCCACCTAGTGGGCAACCCACAAACTGGAGAACATTAATACCAAAGAAGTTCTCCCACTCTTGTGATAGTTCTGAGTGTCCTAGCCTGGGGACCCAGCAAAGGGACTAGGAATCCCCAGGGATTCTGACTGTGAAGGCCAACAGGATTTGATTGCAGACTTCCATAGGACTGGGAGAAATAGAGACTTCACTCTTGGAGGGCACAAATTCTTGTGTGCGCCAGGACTAAGGGGAAAGGAGTAGTGACCCCAAAGGAGACTGAACCAGACCTACCAGCTAGTGTTCAATGAACTCTTGCGGAGGCGTGGGTCAGCAGTGGCTCGCTGCAGGTATGGGGGCACTAGCAGCAGCAGTCCTAGGAAGTGCCCCTTGGTGTGAGCCCTCTTGGAGGTCACCATTGTTTTTCAGTCCCTAAGTTGTGTCTGACTACTTGCAACTCTATGAACTGCAGCATTCCAGGCTTCCCTGTCCTTCACCATCTCCTGGAGTTTCTCAAATTCATGTCCATTGAGTTGGTGATGCCATTCCAACTATCTCATCCTCTGTCACCCCCTTTACCTCCTGCCCTTAATCTTTCCTAGCATGAAGGTCTTTTCCAATGAGTAGGCTTTTTGCATCAGGTGGCCAAAATATTGGAGCTTCAGCGTAGTCCTTCCAGTTAATATTCATGGTTGATTTCCTTTAGGATTGATTGGTTTGATCTTGCTGTCCAAGGGACTCTCAAGGGTCTTTTCCAGCACTACAATTTGAAAGCAGCAGGCAATTAGATTCAAGTTTTACTGAGAACAGCCCTGCCCACTAGAGCAAGATCCAGTTCTCACCGCCAGTCCCTCCCATCAGGAAGCTTGCACAAGCTGCTTAGCCTCATCCACCAGAGGGCAGAAACAAGAAGAAACAACTACAATTCTGCGGCCTCAAGAAGGAAAACCACAATCCTAGAAAATAAATCAAAATGAAAATACAGAGGACTATGTCCTGGATGAAAGAAAAAGATAAAACCCTAGAAAAAAATAACTAAATGAAGAGGAGATAGGCAAACTTCCAGAAAAAGAACTCAGAATAATGATAATGAAGATGATTCAGGGTTTCGGAAAAAGAATGGAGAAGATGCAAGAAATGTTTGCCAAAGAACCTAGAACTAAAGAATAAACAAGAGATGAACATTGTACTAGAAGGAATAATCGTCTTCAGTCTTGTTCTATGAAACATGCCAAAATCTGTATGTCTAATCCTGATCATTCTGTTTGAACCTTTCAATCTCATCCACCTCCATTTCTTTAAAGTCTTACTTTGCTTATATTGTCTATCTACACCTCTTTTCCTTTGAACTACATGTATGTGTCTCCTAGCCTTTGCAATTTTTTCTTGACCCTGCTTCTTCCTCAAGTGTCATTCCATTGCCCCTTTCCCTTCACCACCCAACTTTTGGAAAGTGTATTCTCTGCTCCTTGCTCTTTTCCGCATTCCTCTCCTTAACTGTTTGCATGTTGACTTCTGCTTTCTCTTATTGACCTTTTACCTCAGTGATTGATTGATCCCCTTCCAACAATGCTTCTCTGTGGCATCTCACACCCTTCTAACTTAAGCCTAAACACCTAGAGAAACCAACAAGAAAAATCACCACAATGATAAACCCCACATGCAGCAACTAGAGAGTAGCCCCCACTCTGGGCAACTAAAGAAAGCCCACCAGCAACAAAGACCCAAGGCTGCCAAAAATAAAGAGCACAGCAACCCACTCCAGTATTCTTGCCTGGAGAATCCCTCAGACAGAGGAGACTGGCAGGTGGCAGTCCATAGGGTTGCACAGAGTCAGATTTGACTGAAGTGACTTAGCACACATGCGCACAAACATGAACAAAAAAATTCTCCTGATGGCTTCCTTACCTTATACCTTCTTGGTTTCTAACAAGTCTCCCCTGACATATTTTCCTCTTTTTGTCTCTGGACTTCTTTTTTATTCTACTATCCTTAAAGGTCCTCATTTACCTCCCGAGTTAACATTTACCAAGTGCCTATTATGTAGAAGGATCTGTGCAGGCCCCAGAGATACAGGGATGAACAAACCAGAAGCTCACTGCATCTGTAGTGCTTCCTTTTCTAATTTTTAAAAATTATTTATTTTTGGCTATGCTGGGTCTTCCAGGGAGTGGACTTTCTCTAGTTGTGGTGGTGGTGGTACTTTTCATTGCAAGCTGGACCCTTTCGAGTGGTGAAGAACAAAAATTGGATTTCCAGAAGAGTATTATGATATAGGAAACAAACAAGCATGTAGAAAGGAAACAAGATCTGTAGGAAGGAAACTCTTTCATTGAGGCCTACATCTGAGCCAACAGTTTCACATTCCTACTTTGAAGAAAAAGTCTAAAATATATATCATTTTATCAAAGACATTTTATTTTGATTAAATTTAGTAACGCTAAGAAACAAATGTCTACACTGCAGAAATTGAAGAACTTGCAAGTGTCCTGGAGAAAACACTAAATGGAAAAAAAAAAAAAAGAACAAGTATGGTTTCCTCAAGATGCCACATCTAGGGTAGTACACCAAAATACAAAACATTAAGAAAACATTTCAAACAAGCCAGTTGCTGCCAAAGTATGTACAACAACGGTATATGATTAACTAAAGTGCCTAAACTGATTTATCTTTTACTTCTGAGAAATTGCAATGCTCTATTTATAACACAGCCTCTTCTTTAAAAAGACGTTATGGCAAACTTACTTTAAAAAAAAAATGCAATTTTTGTAAAGAACATGTTTGCTTCCCTGGAAAGAAGAGAAAATGAGTCTCTTAACATACCCACTTTTCCCCACCTCATCAGAACCAATACATCACGGAAAACGTCTAAGTTGGAACCTTGTAATTTGGCTCATTGTACACTACCCTCTCCACTCCGTTGGATCTTATTTTTAGTTTCCAGCTTAGCTTTTAATTAGTAGTGGCTGTCACTTCTCTGTTTCATTTCCCGTAAACCCAGAAAATGGGTGGAGGACCATAGAGAGGTTTGGTCCGAATAAAGTGTATTAGATATCATCAATAGCTTTTTCCTCCGGACAATGCAGACTCAGGAAAACGGAGTTTAACTTTTCCCACATCCCATTCCCAAGCCTGGACTTTGTTCCTCTTCCTTTCAATCTCGATTCGGGCTCCTTAACGTTAGCAAAGAAAGTTCTTTGAACGTGACAGAGCGCTCTTTTGTCTCCAAACGTGGCTAAGAAAGGGTTCCGAGGCTTCAGCTGGTTGAGAGAAGGTAGAGGCAGCAATCCACCCTAGCCAGTACACCCACCCACCTCGCCCCAACACAACCCGCGTCCGGAGCCGAAGCCCTGGCGCGTGCTCGGGTGTCTTCGGTACCGCGAGGCACGCGCTCTCCTGGTCACTATCCCTGGGAAGGGGCGGGATCCCAGAGCGCGTGCCTGGACTGCGGCAGGCGGAAGCTGCTGGCGGAGAAGACGGGCGGTTCCCGCCGGCGAGGGTGGGGGAAGGGCAGCTGCCACACCCGGAAGTTGGTCTGGAAGGGGGGGGGGGGGGTAACGTGTGGGGGCGAGGCTTCCGGTAGCGCAAAGGGTATCGGGAGAGGCTTCCAGTAAACCTTCTCTGGCCTCTGGAGGGACCACCGTTGCGGCGGCTTCGGCTTCTACGATCTGCATTCGGGCTAAACGGTCACAGGAGACGCCGCTGCCGGTCCCCTTGTGCCTGGTTCTGTCCGTATTCGTTCCCAAGCGACCGCCCCGGTTCCGGCAGCGGCTGCGGCCGACATGTTGTGAGGCGGCGGCGCGGTGTCTGAAGGATGGTTTGGCCGAGGCGGCGGCATCGGCTGCTGGCGGCTGCGGCGGCGGCAGCGGGGGCTCCGGTTCTGTAGAGCCTTGCCCGCTAAGTGTCCGCCCTGTTCCGCGGCCAGACCCGTGCCCCCGGACCTTGCCTCTGCTCCGCGCCGTTGGGGAAAGGTTAGACGACAGCGCACGCCCCTCTGAGAAGACACGAAGGGGGTTCTCCAGTGCTCAGATTCCGAACCAACTTGCCTTCCCCTCTCCGACGTGGGCAGTGCTGTCCCCAGAATCCTCAGCAACACCCCCCCACACACTCTAATTTGCTCCCAACCTCGCCCTAAATCTTTCACATACACGGGTGTTCCCCTTTCTTTCCAGCCATCCCCGGCCCCTTAATTTTCTGCACGCTCATCTCAGAGGGACCCCTGGATCGCTCTCCGAGGGCGGCCTTTTGAAAAATCGTCGTGGACCAGAGTTGAGTTTTTAAAAGTCGGGGCGCGCGAGAGAAGGTGCGATGGCTTCCTCATCTGGCAACGATGATGATCTCACTATACCCAGAGCTGCTATCAATAAGATGATCAAAGAGACTCTCCCCAATGTCCGGGTGGCCAACGATGCCCGGGAGCTGGTGGTGAACTGCTGCACTGAATTCATTCACCTTATATCTTCTGAAGCCAATGAGATTTGCAACAAATCGGAAAAGAAAACCATCTCGCCAGAGCATGTCATACAAGGTAAGTGGTATTTGTGGGATTTGTTTCAAAGAGGGGCCGGGGACAGCCTGCTGGTCGCGTGACGCGTTCATGTCAAAGCCTTCAATTCTGTCCCCTGGTTAGTACTGGTAACTGAAAAGCCATTGCGGGCATGGAGGCAGCCGGTGCCTTTAGACCTCTGTGTAGTATTCTCGTGGTCCTTTTCAAACATCAGATACAGGTGAGAGCTGCAGGCGATTAAGTCGGCTAACATACCCCCCCAAAGAAAGTAGTAGTAGTGGTCTCAGCATACAGCCAGGTAAACCTAAGCAACAAGAACTTTGCCTGCCTAAAGTGAAACCTGGATTATGATAACTGACAGAGGAAGCCAGAAGTTCTTGGAGAATTAGAATTCAGACAGGAAGTTCAAGCTTGAGTGGAGAGGGCCCCCCTTTCCCACCCACACCCGACCTTTTTCACCAGTGTAGAAGAAAAGATCAATTTTCAGAACATGAGTAAGAATATTCTTAACGTGAATGTTCACAATTGTAGTTTATTAGTGTTGACTGGAGTATATTTTCTGCTTTAAAAATGGTTTCATGGTCCCTACCGTTCATCAACAAGTTGCCAAAGCACTCCAGTTCTATTCTGTAAGAAAGAGGGAGTCAGTGTTCTTTAACCTTCCTTCCTTTCTTCCTTCCATAGCTTGCCATTGTTCCTTAGAGGTAGATTTTTAAAGCTTGGGTTTAAGGATTGTGAGATTTTTTTTTTTTCTTGGAACATTTCCTTTTTGTTTCCTGCTGTCGTCCCCGTTTAGATGTATACACTTAAGCGTTTATTGAACAGCACTTCTGAAAGTTTAACAGTATCTTGTATATTGGAAAGGATTTAGTTCAGTTAATAGGGGTTTGGGGGGCCTTATTCTGATGGTTTGCTTCAGGGATGGGGAAACATTTACTAGTCATAATGTTTTGGGAAGCACTTTCTGTGACTTGTACATATAATCTTATGGGAAAGTTGTGGTCAATTTTGAAGTAATAGCTTGCCTTTTATAATAACCCAATTAAAATTCTAACAATTTCTGGATCGCTTTTGAAGTCAGAAAAAAAAATGCATTGTTAATTTAATTTTGGTAGGCAGTTATCTACCATTTTATTGTTAATAATTTAACTTCTTAAAAGGTGACTTTCCTGTTATTCTGAAGTAGAGGACACATCTGCTCGTATTCACCTTATACAGTATTTTATGGTAATTATTGATCAAAGTATTTTGTCATTTCATTTTTGAAATGACTTCTGTAATTTCATTTTTGATTCTTAATAATATATAACACATACTCTGGCATTTCCATTTCAGTACATAAGGAGAACAAAAAAAATCCCTAGGAAAAGGTATATTTGACTTTAAAGCTAGTATTCTACTTGTTTCGAGTACTCTGGCAAGCAAAATGAAAGTCAAGTCGTCTATTTTCCTTCTTGTGTGTTTATTTTTACACTATAAGTGCAATTGTCACAAATCTTTCACAAGATTATCCAACACAAAAAACTGTAATTTCCTTTTATAACTCATAAAAGAGAAAACGGATCTTTTATCAACATTGCCTTTCTAATGAAAATTGCAAAAGATTTCAAAAGGATCTGCTTAAATATTTGTTTACACTACAGAAGTGGGGATCTTTCCAAAAATCTAATAACGCCTTACAGTCTGTCTTCTTGGGTAGAGTTTATTCTTTTCTAGGATATATTTAGATTTCTGATTGACATGATGGAAGAAAAGTGCAGCTGTAGCTAGCAGTATGCTAGCTAAATAGCTCAACTTTGGAATATGCTAAATTCAGTTTAACGTATGAGTCAGAAAGTTCCAGTGAAAGCATTTTCCTTATGTACTGAGGATGATTTATTAATTTAAAAAAATAATGTATTGACCTGTTACAGCTTTATAAAATTACTTTTGTTTTCTTGTAACATTGCTGTTCTGAAGTGTTAGATAAGGATGTACATTTTAACCCCAAATTCTCCCCAGGTAGAGGGGTAGACTGTATATATTTATAATCTCATATTGCTTAATCATTTAAAGAAATTTTTGTCTTGAGTGATTAAAATTTTTTAAAAGAAATCCTTAAGGTGTGTATTTTTTTAGGTGTTTAAAGTGTAATTTTATAGACCAACTCTGGAAAGCTGGTTATGACATTTTTTTATGCTGTTCTGTCACTTTGATTATTTAGGAATGTAAGATATATCCAAGTGGAATAATGTACATTTTAGAGTGGTTTGATTCTCACATATTTAAGTTTGGATTTTTTAGTAATAAGTTTAATGAACTAGACTTTGCTTCAGGACATTTCACTTGCCACTTTGCTTTGCCTTCTCAGAACAAGTTAAGTATTGGAGGCAGTTTTGTAAAATGCAAGCTAAAGTTGAACAAATTTTATTGCCAGTAATGCTGGAATTATATAACCTAGTTAAAATTTTAAAAAATTTTAATCTAAATAATTTGCTTATTTTGAGTTTAAGAACATGGACTTGGCATTGAAGATGACGTACACACAAATAGAGGGAGTTCTGTACTTAAAAGATGTTTTTATTTTGTTTCTGAGTTTCGGTGAACACATTCATAAATGAGTTCTAACATGTTCTGTTGCATTATGGAAAGAACTGACATTGAGAGTTAAGAACTGCAAAGTATACTGTGAAGTGTTTGGCCTTAGGCAAATCTGTTAACTAAGGTTTCCTCATTTATGTGTAAATAATACTTAATGGTTTCAGGTATAATTAGCAATTATTGAGGATCAGTCAGAATTGAGAAACTTATATCAAATATATGCTACAATTATAATTTAAAAACTTTATATGATACTGATTAAAATGTAAAGCAGAAGGTCTGTTATGTTTAACTTTATGATGCCATTTGTAAAGAGAAAGTGTAAATAGGAATATTTTAAATGCTATTATTTTTTATTTCTGCATTTTAAATCTCTTGCTACATTTTCTTTCTTATTTTTTGAGAATAGTAACTGCAAGTTAGTGAAAGTTTGAAAGTCTCTGAGGATTCACTTCAGCAGTTGTATTGCTCCAATCCTTCTCATGCTGGTACTTGGTAAAATACAATAAAAATGAGTCACTAGAAAAACAAAATGAAAAATTTTGATACTGCATTCAGTAGAAATAAAATTACTATCAAATTCCTATGAAGTTTTTTTCCCCAGCTTTTTGAACTGTAATTGACATATAACATTGTGTAAGTTTAAGGTTTACAACCTAATGATTTGGTATGTGTATATATTATGAATTAATTATCCCAATAAAATTAGTTAACACAGCCATCATCTCACATAGCTACAGTTTTGCTGTGAAGGCTCTTAAAATGCTTACTTTGAATTTCCGTACTTAACTAATTGCAGACAATTACATGCAGTTGTGACACAAATCCACAGACCATACTTTAAGTATTCTTGTTCTAAAGCTTCAACCACAGTCTGTTTTGGAAAGTGGATTTGAAGTGGTTTTGCAAACAGGGAATCTGAGTGATTGCAAAGAAGTTGTAATGATAGAAATAATAATGAGAATAGTATTGTATTGCCTAGATAAGCATCCATACCGATACTTTTTTTCTGAAGGGACACATGTAATTTGCATTGAACAATTTATCACACACAGGTACTTTTCAAGTTAGGACTTTACTATCTTCTTTAAAATCAGTGTCTTTTGTTTTTGTTTTCCTTCTGCCATCCAACAGTTAACTTTTGAATTGGCACTGTGCTAGATACTACTAAGGATATAAAGATGAATGATATTTGATTCTTGCTGTGCCATCCATCTCTCATTGTTGTCCCAGATTCCCAGGAGTGGTGATACCATAGAGAAGAGATCCCCAACCCCTGGTTAGAACTGGGCCACACAGCAGGAGGGTGAGCAGGAAGCTTCATCTGCCACTCACCATCATTCGCATTACCACCATGGAAAAATTGTCTTCCACAAAACTGGTCCCTGATGCCAAAAAGTTTGGGGACCGCTGCCATAGATGACATGATTCTTAAGGGTCTTTGTTAGGCCATTAAGCCAAGAAGTCACTTTGGCCTGCCTTCTCTTAATGTATTTTAAGTAAACCACCTTCCTCCCCTAATGTACAAACAAAAGAAAGTAGAGAAATTAGAGAATGCCATTTTTTGTATTTTAGTTTTTTTAAATGAAAAGCATACCCTATGCATTTGAAGGATAAAATAATTCACACAAATTCATGTTATAACAAAACTTTTGGGTAGTACATCATTAGTGTAAAATATAAAATATGCCTATGATAAAATTGTTGTTGGGTATACGTTTTTACCTTTTTTTTTTTTAAGTAATCATCTTATAACTAATGGTCTTTCCAATTGAAAAAATATTGCTAAGAGTTTTTCCCCCTATTCTGGATACAGTTTTAAGATAGATGTCAGCAGACCCCTGAGAAACAAGTGATATGTGTTTTATCCACAGTTTAAAAATAAATGTACTGTTATTCATTTTATTTATTTTTAGTTTTTACTCTGAGATCCTTAGAGCCAGGGCCATCAGCAGTCCATAAAATCTCTTTGTACAAATTAGAAGAAGATACTCCTTCCTTGAAAACCTTTATTACCATCTGCCAGAAAAAGTGCCATAATAAGAATTCAAATCTGTGATGTTTACAGTGTGAATGGCTCTCCTCAAATACGTTGCTGTTGTGCATTGAACAGCCTGCACAACTAAGATGGTCCTGCTTAGGAGACATTTCCTTTATCCTTTAAGATTCTCCTTTAAGTAAAATGAGGGTATTACTACTTGCAGTTTTCTTCTGAAAGCAGTGTTTTCAACCTTAATGATTTTCATAACGATTATTTTTTTCTTTTTTTTTAACCCAGGCCCTCCATGGTTTAAGGTAGATTGGATTGAAGTTTTTAATATCTAATTTTGAATTCATGACATTTTGAATTCATGACATTGAAGAGTTGTCTCTCCATTGCATTGATTTGTTAATTTTGTGAATTTAATATATTTGTTTAGCTAGAATTTAATGGGGTGGTAGTAGCTGTGTGGCTTCCCTGGTGGCTCCATGGTAAAGAACCTTCCTGCTAATGCAAAAGATGCAGGTTCGATCCCTGGGTTGGGAAGATCCCCTGGAGTAGGAAATGGCAGTGCACTCCATTATATCTTGTCTGGAGAATCCCATAGACAGAGGAGCCTGGCGGGCTATAGTGTATGGGTTCACAAGCAGTTGGACACAACTGAGTGACTAAACAACAGCAGCAACAGTGCATAGCTGCACATTTATTTGGGTCCTGTACACTTACTAGCCTACTCTTTAAAATATAAGAGAAAAAATAAATTTAAAAACTGAAGATGAATAATACATAGTCCAAGTTAGGTAAGGAACTCTTCTGTGTTGGACATTGTGTTAAATGCCTTCAATTAATTAATTGTTGATTCCTCCAACCCTTAAAGTAATAAAGTACAATAATATAATAATGAATGCTTCATTTTGCTCCTTCTGTGGGCCAAACTCTGTCCTTAGCTCTTTGTTTATATTAATTCACTTATTTTTCATAGCAACATGATCTGATGAAATGTGGGTACTGTTGTTCTTGTTTTCTAAGAACAAGGGTGAAGGAACTCATCTTAAGTCACACAGCTAATCTAAGAGCTGGGAGTCAATTCCTGGCAGCCTTAGGGGCTGCATGCTTAACCATTATAGTGCTTCTGATTGTAGGAAGATATTATGAAATAGACACTGTTCTCTTTTTAGAGATGGAAAATTGAAGCTTAGATAAGCAACATATCCAAAGTTAAATACAGTGAGAACCAAGTTTCAAATTCTGTCTGATTTCAAAAAGGAGAGATTACTTCTATCTAAAAGCAAGAGAATTCCAGAAAAACATCTATTTCTGCTACATTAAAGCCTTTGACTGTGTGGATCACAACAAACTGGAAAATTCTTAAAGAGATGGAATTACCAGACCACCTTACCTGCCTCCTGAGAAGTATGTATACAGGTCAAGAAGGAACAGTTAGAACCAGACATGGAACAACAGACTGGTTCCAAATCAGAAAGGGATTATGTCAAGGCTGTATGTTGTCACCCTGTTTATTTAACTTATATGCAAAGTACATCATGCGAAATGCCGGGCTGGATGAAGCACAGCTGGAATCAAGATTGCTGGGAGAAATATCAAATACTCCAGATAGGCAGATGACACCACCCTTATGGCAGAAAGCGAAGAAGAACTAAAGTGAAAGAGGAGAGTGGAAAAGCTGGCTTAAAGCTCAATATTAAAATAACTAAGATCATGGCATCTGGTCTCTTCATGGCAAATGGGGAAACAGTGGAAGCAGTGAGAGACTATTTTTCTGGGCTCCAAAATCACTGCAGATGATGACTGCAGCCATTAAATTTAAAGACACTTGCTCCTTGGAAGAAAAATTATGACCCACCTAGATAACATATTAGAAAGCAGAGACATTGCTTTGCCAACAAACATCCATCTAGTCATAGCGATGGTTTTTCCAGTTGTCATGTGTGGATGTGAGAGTTGGACTGTAAAGAAAGCTGTCCCAAAGAATTGATGCTTTTGAACTGTGACGTTGGAGAAGACTCTTGAGAGTCCCTTGGACTGCAGGGAGATCCAACCAGTCCATTCTGAAGGATATCAACCCTGGATATTCATTGGAAGGACTGATGCTGAAGCTGAAACTCCAATACTTTGGTCACCTGATGTGAAGTACTGACTCATTTGAAAAGACCCTGATCCTGGGAAAGATTGAAGGCAGGAGGAGAAGGGGATGACAGAGGATGAGATGGTTGGATGGCATCACCGACTCAATGGATATGAGTTTGAGTAAGCTCCAGGAGTTGGTGATAGACAGGGAAGCCTGGTGCTACAGTCCATGGGGTTGGAAAGAGTCGGACATGACTGAACCACTGAACTGAAGCTAATTTCTGTCTAGGAGGATCAGGCAAGCTTAATTTGAAGACAGAGTTTGATCTGGATTGTGAATGAATTACTGTCAGCATGAATGTGGGAAACCAGTGCCTGTTGGGAAACACTGAGTGGTCAGGTTTAGCAAAGTTTCAGGGGTTTAATGGCAGAAGTAAAGCTGGAAAGGTAGCTGGGGCTAGATCCTGGAGGATCTTGTTGTAGAGCTAAGGAAATAAAACTTTTCTTTAGATTGTAGTGGGTCACCATAAGTCATTTACTGGTTTCTTTTGATATTATTTCCAGCCAGTATTATTGAAAATATACTAGTATGCTTGTACCTTTAAAAAGAGAAAATACAAATGAAAAACTTTGGCTTCTAGCATTACACTTAAAAAATTTCTGTCAATTCAAGTAAAAAATTTAGGCTTCCTAGTTTTCACTTAATTTCCTACTATACCCCCAAGCTCCTTGAGGCCAGGAATTAGGTGGTAGTTAATTTGGTAATTTGGTAAATAGAACTCGGAATAATGTCTTATTGAAATTTGGGGAGGGTCAAAAGATGGAGTCATAAGTTAAAATTCAAGTAGTAGCAGTCTACTTCTTGACATCAGGTTATTTCTGAAGATGGTTGATGAAAACATATGAAATAATTTAAAACTGTAAATCACCCAAGATGCCTTTAAAAACCACAGCTTACATGGGAATGTACATTTTAAAGGTATATTTGGTATTCTCCCTGAAAAGCAAATTCCTAGAGTCAGAATTTAGGGCATCTTTACTGAAGGAGTCTGGTTCATCATAACTGTTGAAGGTCTGTAAAAATAATTTAAGTTCATTTACTATGTTTTTTACCACCTGTATTTCATCGTTGGTTCAGAAAGCAAAATATGACTTTGGGGCATTAGTCAACTTATAGAAAACTACATAATTTTAAATACTGTGAGCCCAAAGAAAATTTTATGCTTTGTCTTTCTAGATTACGGAAGGCCTTATTTTTTTAATAAAATTTTCTTTCTAAATGTGAAAAAATAGAATATTTTGTTGCTGTTTCTTTTATCCTTATAGTCTTCCTTTATCTCAGTTTTTCTGCTGCATCACTTTAAATATTTTTATAGTATTTCTTGTTAAGTTTGATTTTCAGAGAAATCTTTGGCTGAATAAATTCCGAATTTCATGTTCTTTCCAGCAGTATTCCTTAAACTTGGCAGGTTGAGTGTCTTTGCCTAAAAATAGTTTCTTGTTGGTATATTAGACAAAAGAACTTAACTATTCTTTCCTCCTATCCTACTGTAAGTTAGATAGAGCTTGTGTTACCAGCCTACTTTTTCTAAGCCACTTTATTAACATATATATTCCAAATATTTCCTTTTTTTGTATTCTTTGAGAAAATGACTGACTGAATGATTTATTTGTTATGAGTGGTATAGGAAAACATGTTTTCTTAGTGAAACCACATGTTCTTGTTGGACCTTTTTTTCTTTCCTCACAAGAAATGCTTTAGTTTTTAAAAAATGTAAAAGAAAAGGAAAAGTAAAGGCTTGTGCCTTGATATGTTTCTTAATTTTTAACTAATTTGCAATCTAATATTAAGAAAGCTGATAAAATATTTTGTCTTAGCCATATGGATGATTGTGCACTGTAAAATAGGTAAAATTGTTAGAAGACAATAGTCTTCCCCCTACCCGCCACTGGCAAGCTTCACAGAATATTCCATTGGTGAAGAAGAATTGGTGTTTTATCACTTTCTGATGTTTTCATATTTTCATTTTCCCAGCACTAGAAAGTTTAGGCTTTGGTTCTTATATCAGTGAAGTAAAAGAAGTCTTACAAGAATGCAAGACAGTAGCATTAAAAAGAAGAAAGGCCAGTTCTCGTTTGGAAAATCTTGGCATTCCTGAAGAAGAATTATTGAGACAGCAACAGGAATTATTTGCAAAAGTAAGTAACACATATTAAATTATTTCATGTGAATCTGACCCTTTTTGTACACCAAAATCATACTGTTTTCTAAAATCATTTCCCAAGTCAATATGCATGTCCAAAGAATTTTGTTTTTGTGGCTGATTGTTTGATCATAGAGTCTGATGTTAGATCTGGCCAGTTTGACTCTGTTTGGCCAGCTGTTTATATAAAAGTAAATATTTGCAGCATCCTGTTTTCTGAGGAGAACAACTCCAAATGACTACTGAGATTTTACTTTGATGTTTTTTTCAGACAGAATGACCATTTAAAAGAATGAAAAGTATACCTAAACATTTGTAAGATTTAAACTGATGGACTGGCGAGAAAATATTTTATCAAATTTTTAGACGAATGGCATATTAAAAAAATCTGACTAACATTTACTTTTTAGTTAACGTAGGTCTTTACTACACCTTTAAAACAATCTAATCTTGAAAACTTTGAAGGAACAGAGAAAGGTAGAAAACTTTTCTCCTTTTTCACTTGTTCTAATGTCTAGTCTGTGGAGGATTAGCAACAAAAACTATTTGTTATTTCCCTCTATTTTTTAAAAAAGAAGACCACCAGGAGCTGGAATTGAGGGGAGTTTGTGACTAGCCTCTCAGAATTTCTCCAGTGTTACTGTTCTGCCGTCTTCTTGGCTTGCCTTAGTCCATTGTCAGAATCCTGGGTATCTTCTTCATTCCCTACCAGGTCCCTTGGTGATAATAGAAACAAGCTCTGTAACATACTTTGGAGCATCCCTCTGTGGA
Source organism: Antilocapra americana (assembly GCA_007570785.1). Classification (NCBI taxonomy): domain Eukaryota; kingdom Metazoa; phylum Chordata; class Mammalia; order Artiodactyla; family Antilocapridae; genus Antilocapra; species Antilocapra americana. The sequence continues at coordinate 7,719,746 of ML662496.1, forward strand.
AGATCATATTTTCCAAAGATGATTGCTATAGTATCTGTTACCCTTGTCTCCATGGCTCACTGTGCCTTTGTGTTATGGCAGAGGCAACAAAGGCTGGCAGCATTCATTACCTGATAAAAATACCTAGGGATGAGGATTAGGAGATGAAGAAGCCCATGCAGCCTGCAACACAGCTTCCACATGGAGTGAATAACACAACAACCAGTATACACATATACCTCATGCTGATGCAAAGAAAAGCTTTCCATCAGTCCTTTCCACTCAGGCATGGGATGCACTGGGCCTGGTCCAAAATAACCATAGGCAAGAACAAGAAGAAATTGAGAGGGAAAAATTGGCCTTCCCTCCTTCTCTGCCAGGTTCCTTGAAGCTGGGGAAACGATAGTTACAGTGTATAGTGATTCTTTTCTTTAAAAAAAAAATATTTATTTATGTTTGGCTGTGCTGGGTCTTCATTGGTATGTGGGCTTTTCTGTAGTGCGGTTGACAGGGGCTACTCTCTAGTTGCAGTTCAGGAGCTTCTTGCGGTGGATTCTTTTGTCATGGAGCTCAGGCTCCAGGGTGCACGGGCTTCAGTAGTTGCAGCTCCTGGGCTCTACAGCACAGGCTCAGTAGTTGTGATACACAGACTTAACTGTTCCACGACATGTGGGATCTTTCCGGGTCAAGGATCAAATCCGTGTCTCCTGCATTGGCAGGTGAATTACCACTGGGCCACCAGGGAAACCCTACAGTGATCCTTGAATGACTGAATATTCACTCCATATAAGACTGAGAGCTTAATAACTTGGTTATTAAGAATGCAAATCACTGTCCAAGGCTAAATTTATCATCAGGGACTGAAATATCTTAATGATATTTTCACTTGCTCTTCTCTGTACCTCCTTCCTCCTTACCCTGCAAAGGCAGGAGCAAGGATTACAAACTTGAAGATTTACAAGAACAGCTTAAAATCTAGTCCATTCCATTTCTGGGTACGACTGAAATGCTCTGATTGCTCAAGCAAACTGTTTATAAGTACATACTTTTTTTTTGAAATAAAGCATTGAACTCATTTTCCAGTGGGAAGATCTTGAAAGTTAGACCTAAATCATTGGGTCAGAGGTGATTCTGTGGTAAAGAGGATGTAAAATACAGTGTTTCAGTTCTGTAGAGATACTTATTTCATCATAGGAATAGTGCTGTGTGGTTATTTATAATTGTCTGTCCCTGCCATTAGTTTGTAAGCTCCCTGACGGCTGGACCTATTATTAATTGTATCTCTAGCAACTTAGCAGGAGAAGGCAATGGCACCCCACTCCAGTACTCTTGCCTGGAAAATCCCATGGATGGAGGAGCCTGGTAGGCTGCAGTCCATGGTGTCTCTAAGAGTCTGACACGACTGAGCGACTTCACTTTCACTTTTCACTTTCATGCATTGGAGAAGGAATGGCAACCCACTCCAGTGTTCTTGCCTGGAGAATCCCAGGGACGGTGGAGCCTGGTGGGCTGCCATCTATGGGGTCGCACAGAGTCGGACACGACTGAGCGACTTAGCAGCAGCAGCACCTATCTAACATGGTAACTAGCACAGGGGGAGTAGTCAATAAATATTTGTTGAATAAATGTCTGAGTTAAATTGATGAGTCATGGAGGCACAGAACTCTAGGGGTGGAACAAACTTTTGAAATCATTTGCTCAACCTTGATCTGAATTATGATTCTAAAGTTTAAGGAGGTTCAAGAATCTATTCACTGTTATGAAAAAAAAATAAAGTGGGGGGTGGGAGGTGGGGAGAAATGAGGCTGTTTTTTCCCTACAAAGTTCTGGCTTCTCATTTGAAAATGAAAGACAGGTTTGGTTTGAATAGAAGAGGTGAGAATTGCTACAAGTTACTAGAACTAGGAGATACCATTTTAGGTCATCTCTTCCAGACTCCATAACTGATCTCTTCAGTCATTAACAACCAGTTTGGTTTATATTAAAAAGTATTTAAATTTTAAGTTATCAAGCACTAGACACCAGGTAACATTTAAACTAATAAGGAAGATAAAGCTTACCAATGTTTATTGAGTTCTAACCATGTGTTAATCATGTGCCAAGTGATTTACCAGTATTATTTAATCCTCACAACAACATAGAAAATAGGTGCTAAAGTAGAAAAGCCTTTGAGGCAGGCATGACCACATGCAAACAGTGTTGTAATCCATATGAATATGAGGTACCAATGGAGGATTGATAATTTTTTTAAAAAGCTAGTGACCATTGTTTATTGAGTCTCTACTATGGTAGATCACCTACAGGGTGCCAAAGTAAATATTTGATAAAGGGAAAGATACTTTGCTAAATACTTTATATACTTTACAGAGTTTTTAATGAATAATACAAATTTTACTGTACCCATTTACACTTTAAGAAACAGACTCAGAGATGGAGAGGCTTGCATGAGATCATTAGTTCTACAGATATTTATTAAAGTCTTCACTATTTACCAGATATAGTGTTAGGTGCTAAGCTTATAATAGTGTTAAAAAGAGACGTAGTTATGTCATCATGAAGCTTAGTTTCCTGGGAAGGATCGACTTAGACAAATGAAATGGGTAAATACCTTCTGACTTCAAAACCCATACTCTTTCTACAATACTGTGCTAATACTCTAGCCACCATTTTATTTACTTAAATTTTATTTTGGAACTTTTAAGTGGAATGAATGTGCTTTATCATTTCTATGACAAAAAGTTGAATGAAGGAAATAATCTACTGGCTGTAAATTCTGTCTTCACTTTTCTACCCTTGTCATATGGTTGTTTTTTTTTTTTTTCCTCCCTTACCTCCTTACTATCTTGTCCTGACCTATGGATAAAAAATACCCTAGTAATTCTTTGCTCTTGTGAGAAAAATCAGAAGAGAAGTAACATTATTGTAGCTGCTTAGTACTTTTCCTAGAGCACATAGTATCAATACTTTAGTCTTAAATATGAATGGAACTGATAAATTATTATACCATTTTTTTCATAACTTTCATTTCACTTAGTCATTTAGACTTTATTTTACATACTAACAAAAAGCAGCCTCTTTTGAAGATGTCTTTCATTGCTAGCAGCAAATACTTGAAAAGGAGGTAACACTAATATGTTGAGATTAAAGTTAACTGTAAATTGTAAATGAATCATGTTAGTGTGTGGGAGTGGGAGTCTTAAAACATAATGAAAATTTCCAGAAGTGGGTTAGCAGGTAATGCCTATTTACTTCTCTTTCACTCTTCCATTTTAGAAGGAAGATACTTTGGATGGATTGGGTAAAAAGCAAGAGAGGAGGAAAGAAATTAGAATAAATACCACTGAATTTTTAAATTTATGGACATGAATACAAACAATATTTACCAATCAGTATTGATTTTAAAGGTATCAGAGTGCTTTTTGTTCCGTGAGAAAAGTATGGGTGCTGATATGGGGCAACGGTATCTAAAAAAGTCAGTTAAATTTTGAGTGTAACCAGTACATGTCTTTGCAGATCATTGAACAGACTACGAGATAATGAACAAACTATGAGATAAAGCAGCTGCTTTGCAATAAAACCTGTGTACAGACTTGAGATTATTTGGATTTTTTTTTTGTGCTACAAAATTGTACGTATTTATACTTGATTAGGCAACAGAGTAGGTATTCTTAAGTTGATTAAATTGATATATTTGGTTTGCCCTACAATTTTCAAGTATTTTCTGTGAAGCATTCTTAGTGTTTTGAACTCTCAGTATTCTGCTGTAATAGTAAATATGCCTGTGTATTATGGAAATATTTTCCATGTTTCTTTATAAAAATAGGTAGAAGTCATTACTAGAATACCTGGTCTTTAATTTCCTAAACAAACACAAAAAATATTTTTGTCTCAGAGGGGAGGTTTAATATAGATACTTTAACATCTGTTATATGAGGTTGACTACTCATGAAGAAGATATAAAGAGCTCCCCAAGTACAGATTTTCGTGTAGAAGTTTGCCAGTTACTAAGCAATTGTTTCAGCATGAAACCCCCTTCCTGCGCTCGCTTTAAGAATGGGCCCAGTAGTCTGCAAACCGTGTTTCTGCTTTTCTAGCTGACTTCCCTAGACTCTGCTGCTAGTGGGGGGCTCTCAAGGGAGACTACATGGCTGGGTGGAAGAAGGCACTCGTTCCTTTCTTTTACTTCCATTTGGCTTCAGGTTCCTTTAAGCGATGCAACAATGCTTCATCCTGGCTGCATCAGTTTTTTCCTGTAGCAGCAACTGAATCTGGTTTGCAGTTTCTCTAATACTTACAGAACCAACCCAAACATGCATCCTCTTCCTCAGGTGTGTGGGTCTCAAACCTTGGGGCCCTCTTCTAAACTTAGAGATGGTAGTACCAGCCAAATATACTCCTTCAGAAGTCTGAGTTTCAGTTATGTGGTTTGCTCCTCAAACCTTCTAAGTTTTAAAAATTTCATCTTCTTCCCTTGTTTCAATTTTAAGGTTGGTGATTGCTTCCTGTAGTTGTCATGCACAAATCTTAGTGTTTGTTTCTTGCCTCTTCGGTTACCTGGTTATCACCTTTATACTTGGTTAATAATCTTTAATATTTACATTCTTTCTGTTTCCCTAACTAGTATGACTTCTATCTCCTTATTAGACCCCAGATAATACTGGAAGGAATCAGGAACAAACTTACTAGCGAAAATAGTATTTCAGGAATACCTAAAGGAAGAGAGGAATTACAGTAGGTAAAAATCAGATTTCAAAAAGAAGGACTATCAGTGTGAGTGAGGGTAGCAAAAATGGGAGAGTATTAAGTATAATTGGAAAATATTTTAATATTCTAGGTGGGGTTTTGGGGTTTGTTTTTTTTTTTTTAGCACAAGATAAATGCTTTGAAAGAAGATTAGAGAAAATATAGTGGAGTAGACCATAATTTGGAGGGTCTAAATTCTAGGCTGATGAATTTGGACTTAATGGGTAACAATTAAATGATTTTTTTATGTATTATCCTCAGGGAATGTTTGTATAATAAATTCATTACGTTATTAAGAAAAGTTAGAAATGTACATGGTAAAAAATCTTAATCTTAAGGTTATGCTAAGCATTGTTTTCCCACAAAACATTCATTCATTCAGAAACTCCTTAGGGCCTATATGTTGGGAAAGCAACAATGAATATGGAAACATTTTCTATTCTCAAGTCTAGAGGAGAAAAATGATGATACTCAGGTAACTAGAGAACAAAATAGATAGGTATGAGAATGCATAGAGAATTATAGACTATGAAATAGAGCAGAGAATGTGACCTAGAAAAATCAAGAAAACTGATGTGTATTTTAAATACTGCTAACAATTGGCCATTCCTAAATGAGGAAATGAGCCAGGCTAAAAGATTAATTCTGAAGAAAGTCAGAAATGGAGAAACAACATTGTTTTGATAAACTCTTAATGGGAAATTATGTGAGTTTTTTCAAGAACAGATTCATTTTTCCCTTCTTGGTATGATTTTTCTGCTAATAGATGAAATTAAATTAGGAAGGAACCTTAGCTCATACAACAAGGCGTGTAATGCATGTGGATGTACTTTGGTTTCTCAGATTCAGTGGTGGTTTTTATAGAGGTTATTTCAAATGAATGGATTTTAACTATCCTACTTGAATTCATTACTAGGTAAGTATTTTCACTAGTTTGTATATGGGAAGGATGTGTTCTGTGTGTATGTGTGTGTGCGCATACATATGTGTGCATTTATAAAGAGGGGAAAGGGGCAGAGGAAGAAAGAAAGGTGTCTATAGGGTAGGGAACTGTGCTGCTGCTGCTGCTAAGTCACTTCAGTTGTGTCTGATTCTGTGCGACCCCATAGACGACAGCCTACCAGGCTCCTCCGTCCATGGGATTTTCCAGGCAGGAGTACTGGAGTGGGTTGCCATTTCCTTCTCTTAAAAGGAATATCAAGATAGCTATTGCATTCATGTTCAGTACTTTTCTGTAACAGAGGTACTGTACTAGTGACATTCTAAACCACAGATACAGTTTTTAGATTGCAAGTATTTATGCCAAAATTATAAGTTAGAGGGCAGAAGAGTCAAGTGGAACGAAAGAGAGACAAACACAGGGAAAAGAAAACCAAAGAGAGAATGTTGTGATTTTTCTGTGAACTATTTTAGGTTCTTCAGTTGAACCTTTACGTGACATGAAAGGAAACTTTTATAGAAAACTTTTCATGGAAACTTCTGGAAACTCTCCTTAAGAGAATTGAGAAGAAGCAGTCTCTCATTATATTTTCTTACAGAGTTCAGTTTGTCCTGATGTACAACAACTATAGTGGTTGGAAAATACCCAATTTAATAATGACTAAGTTATGGTTGGCTTAATATACAATGTGTGCATGTTACAGGTTTAAAAAAAATTTTTTTTTTTAATGTTTTTCATGTTTAGGCTAGACAGCAACAAGCGGAATTGGCCCAACAGGAATGGCTTCAAATGCAGCAAGCTGCCCAACAAGCACAGCTTGCTGCTGCATCAGCAAGTGCATCCAACCAGGCAGGATCTTCTCAGGATGAAGAAGATGATGATGATATCTGAAATTCACCAGCTGAGTTTCTGTTTCCTCTAAAATGTTTTTCCCTGCACAAGAAAACAGTGAAAAATGCTTATCTGTAATTTTGCATCTTGGTGGACTTACCATTGGTATTCTAGGGATATCTGTTGTTAAGTTTCATCTGTTGTGTGCTATTCATGTAAAATCTGTCTCTTTGAACTGTTGAAAATTTAAGGTTCAGTATAATATCAATTTTGAATTTTTAATGGTGTTTATGAAATTTTAGATAGCAGTGAGTCTGTTTGATCAATAAACAGTGTTACAAAAAACTTAAAGTTTATAAAAATACAGTGAAATTTATACAGAAGCTCTAAATCTTCATTTGCATTTCCTCTACCCTTTTAACTAAACTAAAAATTGGGAATTTTAAATTATTGGGGGGAAGTGCTGTGTGATATAGTAGACATTAGATCAGGTTGGTGAAAAAACAAAGCTCAGTTTTGCAGTATCTGGATTTTGTCTTTTAAAATGAGTATATATATACAGGCAATAAACATACATGCTCAGATAAATATACTTGTTTAAAAAAGATCTCAAAACAAGGCATTCAAAAGCTAGGAAGGAGTATGTTCTATATTTGTTGTAAAATTTGGTAGGTTATGTTTTCAATTTTGTTTTTATTTTATGTAGAGCTAAAAACTTAAGTTTTATTATAGCATAATTCATCTTCAGCTACACTATTACATTTCAAAGACTGCCCAGTTTTGAGGACTGTCATGATTCTTAGTATTTCACTCCAGTAATCATTAATAGTATTACTTGCTTAGTCCATCTTGTGAAACAATTGCTTAGGTTGCATTGGTTGGTTCACGAATATTAAGACCTTTCCTAGAGGAAGGAAATGACAGTTGATGAGCATGCTTTCTATAAGAGGGGATTCTTTTTGTAATTTAACTTGTAGTTATAGTTTCCTTGTTTGTTTTTAGCATTACTTTTTACAGTTTCTTGACTAGATGGCCTAGAGTGTCCAATACTTCTTTGAAATGGCATCATAATTGAGTGATAGCTTTAAAAAATGATTTGTTTTGTTTAAGAAAATGGTTCATAATTGATTAGCCCTGTATGAAACATAAATAATTTTAACCTACTTGTTAAAAGGGAAAAACTTTAATTTGGTTCTAATAAGTAAAATATGATAGTGATTTTTATGGGAATCCAGTGTTTTGAAAAACTGGCCTATTGCGTTTGTATTTTGAAAACAAAACGGAAAAGCCACTTAAAATAATATGAAGTAATCTAAATTACTATGTCAGTTGCCAAATCGTTTAAATTTGTGTATTCACCAGGTCTAAAGATAGATTGTGGCTGCTAGAATTCCAGTTTTAATTGAAGAGCTAAATAAGTCAGATGTACCAGTATTAGGTTTCTTAATGATCGTATTTTGCAGTTTTAGAAAAAGTGAAATATTGTTACACATTTATTAAATACACTTCTTCCATGCCACAAATAGGTTAATCCTGCTGAATGTTTTGAGTTAAAGTTGACACTGTATCCATGAGTGCGTTTGGACAAGATAGAAGGGATTGTTTTTTTAAAAGTTTAAGTACCAAAGGTAGTCTAGTCTAAGAAATAATAAGTTAATAAGTGTTGGCTTTTCTAATTTGTACTGTAACATCCTTATACTTTCTATTTTAAGTATATCTGTTTCTTAGAAAAAAACGTAGATATTTTCCATACCTTTTTTTTTTGATGCAGAGTTCAGGTTAATTAATATTTTACTGCATCTGATAATGTATTATATGTTCAAATCCTAGTGACTTTCATTTTGACATTCTTGTGATTTTCATATGCTGTATTCTTCAAGCAATAAAATCTGATGTGTTTTATAAATTGTTTTATATTTAATGATCTGTACAGATTGATGGCATGAGATTTCTGTTATTACCATTTTTACTAGTTTCAAGAATCTTAGGCCCCCCAAAACAATTTTGATCTTTTGGTATATGGTATTTGACTATCTCTTTTGTTTACTGTTATTTCAGAAATGTGGTTTTACTTGTGTTTTTGTAATTTACAGTCCTAGGATGCAAGCATAACAGAGCTAATACAGCAGTGTTTTACTTTTAGTCTATTTTTTAGCAGTTAGCTATTATATTTTGTCTTTTGTTGAGATTTTTAAAATCTTTTGGAGAGAGAAACAAAATTTTTAGTATTCTTGAGAAATAAAGTTTTTGTTTGGTAAGTATTTTCCCCACCTCCTTGAATATGTCTGTCTTTTTTAGCAGACTATCAGATTGAGAAGTATTGAAAAGGCATCAATTTTTAAAATTACATATACCATACATGTAGAAGAGTATTTAAATAAGGGTTTTCACAAATTAAGTATATTCATTTTGCCACCTTCAGATTAAGAAACAGAGTATTATGAACATCCCAAAAGCTCTCCTTTTGCCCGTCTCCACACCTTCTTCTTCCTCCCCAGAAGTAACTACTATTCTGACTTCTAAAATCAGTTTGCCTGTCTTTTATTTTATGTAAATACAGTTATGCATAATATACTCTCTTTTTTGCTCATTGTTTTATTTTTGAGTGTATTGATTTCCTGATGGCCCCTGTAACAAAATACCACAAACTTAAGGGATTTAAAACAACACAAATGTATTCTCTTGCAGTCCTGATGATCAGAAGTCCAAAATCAGTTTTATTAGGTCAGAGGCAAGATTGGTTCCTGAATCTGGGAATTGTAAGTGGAGAATCCATTTCCTTATCTTTTTTCAGTTTCCATTGTCTGCCTATAATCCTTGGCTTGTGGCTTCTTCCTCTGTTCAAAGCTTCTGCTTTTATCATCACATCATCTTTCTTCAGTAGTCAAACATCTGCATCTACACTTAGGCCCCACCTGGATAATCCAGGATAATCCTCCATCTCAAGATTGATCATTTAAACACATCCACAAGATCTCTTTTGCCATATTAGGTAACATTTACAGGCTTCAAGGTTTCAATCCTAGGTATTTTAGGAGGTAGTTACTTAACCTGCCCAAGTGAGGTTCATTCATATTGTTGCATGTATTTGTAGTTCATTCATTCTTATTGCTGAATAGTATTTCATTAGTTTATTTTTATTATATGCAGAATGTATCCATTCTGTCATTGATAGGCATTCGAATAGTTTCTAGTTCTGGACTAGTATGAATAATTCTGTGGAGAACATTCTTAAACCTGTCATTTCATGAGTGTGTACATGCATCTGTGTTGAATCTATACCTGAAAGTGGAATTGTTGGGTTAAAAGAGTGTGTATATATTTGGTATTTAGTATATACTGTCAGTTTTCCAAAGTGTGTGTAAGATGGCACCATTTTAATGTGAACTATGATAAGGAATTACTATAATGGTCTAGTGACCTAGAATGTTCAGTAGTTTCTTGAAATTTCTAAATTATACCAAATGAGTTATACTTGCTATAGCAGGTCTGTTATTTAGTATGATACAAGAGGAAAATAAAAGCAAGAATATTTGAGTATCTTGTTATTGACACAGTAGTATTATGCATTCATTAGATTATTGTTCCTCAGAAGAAGTGTAAGTTTTAGGTAATTATAAACATTATGTTGAGTTTAAAAGTAGTGTCTTGTAGAAAGTCCATGATTTAAGTTTTTAATTGAATTAAAATTTTTGTTATAACTTTATTTGGATTCATAGATATTTCCTATTATCCAGTGGCTACTGGAAAGAATTAGCCAGTCCACATGGGATAGGCACTGCCTTCCACTGGCTTCACTTGGATTTTTTTTCCCTTCTCTGTCTGTAACATCTTGTCCCCTTCTATTTTTCACCTTATCCCATGGCATAGAGTATCATGGTAGGACTGGCCAGGGTAAGGAGAATGGTAGCATAAACAGCCTCCTCTCACCTACCCCCACTTGTCATGAACATAACCACTGATCCTTGTCCTGTAAACTCAAAAGACCTACCCTTAGCATATATGCTGAAACTAGCTTTTTCCTATAAAAGATGTAAATGAAAAGAGAAAGTAGGGAGTCAAAGGAGGTAACTTTCATTTTAATCAGTTTCCACCAGAAATCAAGCAACTTAGTAAAACCTTAGAATAAGATCTTAGAAGAGAGTTCCCAACCCAGCACTACAGGCATTTTGGACCAGTTAATTTCTTGTTGTGAGAGCCTATCCTGTGTCTCATGGGAAGGTTAGCACCATCCCTGGCCTACACCTACTGTATGCTAGTAGCAACCTCTGCCCCCCAGCCTCATTTAAACAACTTAGAAATGTCTCCAGACATTGCCAAAGGTCTCCTGGGGTGCAAAATCACCCCTGTTGAGAAGCATTGCCTTAGAACACCTAGGTTTTTCCTTTCAGGATAGAGTACTAGAGAAAATACTGAAACTGAACCTCTGTTGGAAGCAAAACATGCTGTCAGAAAAAGACCAAAAGAAACAGGGTGATATGGAGAGAATAGGCCCAGGATTAAAATGTATTTCTAAAAAAGTCAAATCTTAAAGGTGGCTCTTAACTTCACATTTGCAGATCCTTTCGCCCCCTAGAACCCTAAGTCCAGTTCTTTGAAATCTACCTCCTTTCTGTTTTTAACTTCGAGATCCTAGCCACACCCAGTTTAAGATCAGGTATACCAAAACACTGAAGTGCTGTTTATGTATTTTTTAAATTTAATTATTTGGCTGCACCAGGTTTTAGTTGCAGTATCTGAGATCTAGTTCCCTGACAAGGGAATCGAACCTGGGCCCCCTGCATTGGGAGGGCAAAGTCTTAGCCACCGGACCATCAGGGAAGTCCCCAATCATGAATTTTTTTAAAAATGTTTTTATTGTGGTTAAATATACATAGAAGATTTATTATTTTAGGCATTTTTAAGTGTCCAGTTCATTGGCATTAAGCACATTGTTGCTGTTGTCTAACCATCACATTGTCTCCAGAACTTTTTCATTAGCCCAAACTGAAAACACTGCACCCACTAAGAAATAACTACCCATTCTTCTCTCCACCAGCCCCTGATAAGTATTCTACTTTCTCTAGATATTTCATAGAAGTGGAGTCATACAGTTTTTGTCCTTTAGTGCCTGGCTTATTTCACTTAGCAGAATACTTTCAAAGTTCATCCATGTTGTAGCATGTATCAAAACCTCATTCCTTATTAAGGCTGAATAATATTCCATTGTGTGTATATGCCATATTTATCTATTAATCTGTGAATGGGTTGCTTCTACCTTTTTGTTACTATGATTAATGCTGCTATGGACATGGTTACAAATACCTGTTTGGTCCCTAAAATGTTTGAGTGTGTGGATCTGTATATTGAGAACTGAATGAAGGAAGGCAGGGTAATATGAATGCACATATAAAGACAATTTCAGTTCAGTTCAGTTGCTCAGTCGTGTCTGACTCTTTGCGACCCCATAAACTGCAGCTCATCAGTCCTCCCTGTCCATCACCAACTCCCAGAGTCCACCCAAACCCATGGCCACTCAGTCGGTGATGCCATCCAACCATCTCATCCTCTGTTGTCCCCTTCTCCTGCCCTCAATCTTTCCCAGTATTAGGCTCTTTTCAAATTAGTCACCTCTTCGCATCAAGTGGCCAAAGTATTGGAGTTCTAGCTTCAACATCAGTCCTTCCAATGAACACCCAGGACTGATTATAACATGGTAAATGTGACATGAACCAATGGGACCAACATTTTTATTCTAGTTATTTACATATGTTACTTTGGTTTCTCATCATCTCTGTGATGGTAGGTAGCAATAGTTCATGGTGGCAAACTGGTAACACAGCTAAACCATTATATAAAGTAGACTTAAAAGATATAATATTTTATTTTATTTATGGAACTTCATATCTTAGAATGTGCCTGCTGCTTGCTCAATCGCTTCAGTCATGTCTAAACTCTTTGCAACCCTGTGGACTGTAGAGCACCAGGCTCCTCTGTCCATGGGATTCTCCAGGCAAGAATATTGGAGTGGGTTGCCAGGCCTTCCTCCAGGGGATCCTCCCAACCCAGGGATTGAACCCACATCTCCTGCGTTGCAGGCAGATTCTTTACCCACTGAGGCACCTGGGAAGCCTATGCATAATATAGTGAGTGTGGAAATAGTCCATGGCTGTTTCCTTTCTATTTCATCTTACCTAGTTATGTTTCTTGTTTGTTATATTTTTATATGAATAACAGTTGTCACAGACAGGGAATTAGTAGTGAAGCTAGAAGAAGATTTGTCAAAAAAATTTTAGTGTGATTGAGAGTTTTTTATTGGGAATTGAGGGTAGAAGGAGATAATCGATTGTACCTCATGATAGAAGAAAAATGTGTGTGCTGTTCAAGCAGCTAAGGCTCCTCTGGCTGCTTGGGGAAAATGTGACAAAAGCAAAATGTCTGGTTATGAAATTATCTTCGAGTAAGTTTGTTGCCTTTATTGTGCCTATAAAATATACCATTCATATTTATGTCATTAATAAACTTCTGAGGGGGTAGTAGTACGTAGTATAGTTAAGATAAAAAGAGACAACTGGTATTTTTTTGAGAAGCCTTTGTTTGGTGTATTACTAGGGTATGTTTTATAAGCCTAATAGTATTAGGTTTATATATGCAGTTAAATCATGCATATACTTGTAGCCCCTATGAAATTTTATCTGTCTTTATTATAAACATTTTATAAGTAAGGAAACAAAGTTTAAAAGAAATAATACAGTAACATCTAGCAAGTGGAGACATCAGAATTTGAACCCCAATCTAAGCAGTTCTAAAGGTTATGTTTTTTCTGTTAAATATTCTGCTTTCCTCTCAGAAGCATTCTGGGGATACTGGGGTAAATCTTTATACCTTTATTTGAAGGTCATTTTAAAAATTATAAGTCTCCCTGAGGATAGCAAACTTGTGTGCTATTGTGAGATAATTGTAGAGACCATTCTAAGGAAGCCGAGGTAATGTCTGGTAATATTTTTAGCATCCTTTTTCTGCACACTGTTGTCCAAATGATTCACTTTGTGTTATGCAGAATATGAAACATTGTTACAGAAGCTATTTTAAGCTTATTTATGGTATAGGCTTATATAGAACTTTTCCTTTGGTCAGAATACCTGGAAGCCCATAGGAATATGTGACCTGGCACCAGGTTCTTACAATCTCATCTTAACCAAATACTGCAAAATTTTGAATTTTTTTGGAGTAAGCTCTAAATAACCAAGTCCAAATTAAAAATTTTAATTGCAAATCCCCTATTCATATCCCAATAACAAGCTTGTGCATGCTCAGTTGCTCAGTGGTGTCTAACTCTTTGCGACCCCATGGACTGTATAGCCTGCCAGGCTCTTCTGTCCATGGGATTTCCCTGGCAAGAATACTAGAGTGGGTTGCCATTTCCTCCTCCAGGGGACTTTTCCAGACCCAGGGATTGAACCTGAATCTCCTGCATCTCCTGCATTGGCAGGCAGATTCTTTACTACTGAGCCACCTGGGAAGCCATAACATTATACAAATAGGAAACAGTCATGCAATCAAAAATATCCAGCCACTGTCAGGAGTAATCTAATTTGATTGTTTCTTTGATCAAAATCCTTCAGTTGCTTCCCAACAGATTTTGAGATCATGTCACTTTCCTATTTCAGTATATGCAGGCCCTTCATCTAGCTTCTACCCCTCACTAGCTTACCTGCCCTGCTTATACTCACACAAGTCCTTGATTCTAGGTTCATTAAAATGTTTGTAGTTCCACTAAGGTGTGGTGGTAATTTCCAGTCATTACTGCCTTCCTGCATGCTCTACACCATTATCCACTCCTGCATTTTCTGTTTAATCGCTTCTCAGAAACTCAACTCCAGGCTTGGCTTTCAAGATGCTACAATCTATTCTATTTCCCCACTGCCCCATGCACATATTTCTAATGTAGTGTTTGTCATGCTGTCTTGGAATTACAGGTGTATTTATCTTTTTATCCCATTCATTCAAGAGCTCCTTGAGGATGTGGATTATGTCTTGATCTTGGGCTCCCATTTCTATCACAGTACCCAATGTATAGCAGATGTTATAAAATATTGATTGAAGGAAGTGATATAAATCAGTAGATAAAACGGTTGGTGAGTTTTTTTATTAGTGATCTTCAGGAAACATTTAGGAATTGTAGCAGATGCTATTAGTTGCTACCCAACAACCATCCCTTCATTTTGTTGTTGTTGTTGTTATCAAAACTCAAGTTTTTGTGTGGCAGTGTACTGCAGGACATTATCTTGATAGCTGTAAGGCAGTCATAGCATCCTCTCGTCTCCTCTGCCAGTGATCCATCTGGGTTGGACATGCTGGAACGTAGGGGAAGCTCTGGAAGTTTCAGGGAGAGGCTTTCTTCCCTTAAAGGAAACACTTTTCCCCCCCTCTTCTCTCTTCCTGCAGTGTTTACAGTTCTGTAAGAGATGTAAAGCCTGTAGCTGTCCTGTAACTATTAATGTAAGGTGGCAAAGTTATAATATGCTGAGAATTGGGGAAGGGGAAAGATGGAGAGTCAAGGTCTTTGAAGAGATCATTGAGCCACATCCATCCTAAATTGGCTGTTACAAGCAGACTTCTCTTTTATATAGCATGATTTAAGTGGCTTTGTTGATTGAACCACTATGTAGGTGAATGATGGCCCTAATAAAAAGATATATCCATGTCAGAACCCCAAGAATGTGTGCATGTGACCTTCCTTGGAAAAAAGGATCTTTGCAGATGTAATTAGTTAAGGAACTTAAGCTGAGATCATCCTGGATTATTTGGGTAGGCCCTAAATCCCATGACAAGTATCCTGTAAGAGGTACTTATGCAGAGAAGAGAAATGGGCACTGAGAAGACAATGTGAATCAGATACAGGATTAGAATTCTGCAATGACAATCCAAGGAGTATCTGGAGCCACCTGAAGCTGGAAGAGGCAAGGAGGGATTCTCTGTCACCTCCAGAGGGAGAACGGCCCTGCTGACACCTTGCTTCTGACATCCAGAATTGTGAGAAAATTTACCTTATTTTAAGCCATGTAGTTTATGATAGTTAACAGCAACTTCAGGAAGTAATACAAAACATAGTCAATTCTTCTGTTGGTTGCAGGCAAAAATAGTATAAGGATTTTTAGAAAGATTTTCAAACTAAACATACGAAATGATTGATAATAATTGGTAATAATTCAGGAAGAGGTCCTAGAGTCCCTGAAAATTCTTTCTGTAAGACTTAAAAAAACTAAGATTGATACAATGTTCAGGTATCCTGGGGGTGGAGTGATAAGATACTGTCTGCACCTTTACATAAAACCTGGGGCATACCTATTGAAACCAACTAAAACATTCCTCTAGGATTCCATTCCAAAAAATAACCAAGTGCCCAAGGAATGACATAGATGTAGATATAGTTCCTGCAGTAAACATCTGTATAACAAAAATTTGGTGACTGCACTAATTATTTTTAGTAGATGTTCTCTTTTCTAATTTATATTAGTAGGAAACTGGATAAGCAGTGGTACTCTGTACCACAAAGTACTATGTGATCTTTTATTTGTTTTCCAGCTTCATTCAGATATTATTGACATAATAACATATATAAACTTAAGATGTACAACATGATGATTTGATTATGTATGTATTGTGAAATGATTATCACAGTAAGGTTAGTTAACACCTCTGTCCTCACATAATTACCTTGTGTGTGTGTGTGTGTGTATGTGTGTGTGTAAAGATAACTTTTAATATATACTTTCTTAACTTCCAAGCATATGATGCAGTATTGTTCATTATAATCACCATGCTATACATTATTAGATCTCCAGAACTTACTTTTCTTGTGCTGAAAGATTATACCCTTTGACCAGCATCTATTTTCTCCCACCCCTAGCCCCTGGCAACCATCATTCTACACGCTGTTTCTTTGAGTTCACCTTTTTTAGATTTTACATATAAGCTAGAACCTACGGCACCTGTCTTTCTCTGCCTAGTTTACTTCACTAGCATAATTCCCTCAAAATCCATCCATATTATTGCAGAAGGCAAGATTTCTTTCTTTTTTATGGTTGAATAATATTCCTGTGTGTATATCTTGCATTTTTTAATCCTTTTATCCATCAGTGGACACTTAGCTTGTTTCCATGTTTAGTTCTATGTGATCTTTTAAAAGTAGAAAATCAGTGTGGAATTATCTATAATTTATTTTTGAGAGAAAAAGCAAGACATAGAATAGAACGTATACCATGACCTTCTATATATAAAACCTAACATTTGTATATGCACAGGATGAAAAGTCAAGAAGGCCTAAAATGTTAACATTTCTAGAAAATGTGAGTGCAAAGGAAGACACTTCCCTTTCCAAACTTTCATATTTGCACTTTGCTTTTTTTAAAAAAAACATTGTCTTTAAGTAAAACTACTGAGTGTAAACACCTAGAACAATGTGAGTGATCTCCACTTTAGGAAAACTCCAGGGAATAGCTGTAGAATTAAAGCCTGGAGAAAAGCAATTGTAAGAACAATGAGGCAAGAAAAACAGCTTCACAGTGAACAGCCCCAGGGCCTTCTTCAACCAGGACAGATGTGAACCCAGTCTCAAAGTTTCGAACATTATGATAGTAAATATCAAACTTACTAAAGGCCAAAATACTGGAATAAGAGGAATGCTTTTTGAGGGAAAATACAATATGGGTTTTGTTTGGGAAGTACTACTTGGCACAATGAAAAATTACCTTATATAATTAATTTAGTTCTGGTTGACAACAAATAGACTCAACCGGTTTTAGCAAATTGACAGATGACAGATCCTTCAATAGCAACCAAGAAAGAATGCCATATGCCTAATATATGCTAATGATTGTAAGAGGTAACTATGTGCTGGATACTTATTTATTTGGACATTTTATGTGTTTCTTATGTAGTCTTCGTAATTCCCTGTAAAGTAGATGTTATCACCACTTAAGACAGGAGGAAAGTGATTAAGCTCATTAAGGAACTTGTCCCAGGAGATACGAGGAGGAAGTGGTGCATCTGGAATTTAAGGCTATCTCTACCTGACAAAGCTGTGCTTTGCTGGAGGAGCTGTGAAGAGAGACCCCGCATCCCAAGTAAGAGAATCACAGGTAAGGTGGCAGGCACTGGGAGAGGGGATCGGAGGGCAGACACACTGAAACCACAATCAGAGACAACTAGCCAGTCTGACCACACGGACCACAGCCTATCTAACTCAGTGAGACTGAGCCACGCCGTGTGGGGCCCCCCAGGACAGTCGGGTCGTGGGGAGAGGCCTGACAGGACGTGGTCCGCTGTAGAGGGAACAGCAAACCACTTCAGTATCCTTGCCTTGAGAACCCTATGAACAGTAAGAAAAGGCAAAAAGATAGGACACTGAAAGATGAAAACTCCCTGGGTCAGTAGGTGCACAATATGCTACTGGAGATCCATGGAGAAATAACTCCAGAGAGAATGAAGGGATGGAACCAGAGCAAAAACAACACTGTGAATGGGACTGGTGATGGAAGCAAGATTTGATGCTGTAAAGAGCAATATTGCACAGGAACCTGGAATGTTCAGTCCATGAATCAAGGCAAATTGGAAGTGGTCAAACAGGAGATGACAAGAGTGAACATAGACATTCTAGGAATCAGTGAACTAAGATGGACTGGAGGGTGAATTTAACTCAGATGACTATTACATCTGCTACTGTGGGCAGGAATCCCTTAGAAGAAATGGAGTAGCCATTATGGTCAACAAAAGAGTCCAAAATGCAGTACTTGGATGCACTCTCAAAAACGACAGAATGATCGCTGTTTGTTTCCAAGGCAAACCATTCAATATCACGGTAATTCAAGTCTATGCGCCAACCAGTAATGCCAAAGAAGCTGAAGTTGAACAGTTCTCTGAAGACCTACAAGACCATCTAGAATTAACACCCTAAAAAGATGTTCTTTTCATTATAGGGGACTGGAATACAGAAGTAGGAAGTCAAGAAACACCTGGAGTAACAAGCAAATTTGGCCTTGGAGTACAGAATGAAGCAGGGCAAAGGCTAATAGAGTTTTGCCAAGAGAACACACTTGTCATAGCAAACACCCTCTTCCAACAACACAAGGGAAGACTCTACACATGGACATCACCAGATGGTTGACACTGAAATCAGATTGATTATATTCTTTGCAGCCAAAGATGGAGAAGCTCTATACAGTCAGCAAAAACAAGACCAGGAGCTGACTGTGGCTCAGATCATGAACTCCTTATTGCCAAATTCAGACTGAAATTGAAGAAAGTGGAGAAAACCACTAGACCATTCAGCCATGACCTAAGTCAAATCTTTTATGACTATACAGTGAAAGAAACAGATTTAAAGGACTAGATCTGATAGACAGAATGCCTGATGAACTATGGATGGAGGTTCGTGACACGTACAGGAAACAGGAGTCAAGGCCATCCTCAAGAAAAAGAAATGCAAAAAAGCAAAATGGCTGTCTGAAGAGGCCTTACAAATAGCTGTGAAAGAAGGGAAGTGAAAAGCAAAGGAGAAAAGGAAAGATATACCCATTTGAATGCAGAGTCCCAAAGAATAGCAAGGAGAGATAAGAAAGCCTTCCTCAGTGATCAATGCAAAGAAATAGAGGAAAAACAATAGAATGAGAAAGACTAGAGATCTCTTCAAGAAAATTAGAGATAGCAAGGGAACATTTCATGCAAAGATGGGCTCAATAAAGGACAGAAATGATATGGACCTAACAGAAGCAGAAGACATTAAGAAGAAGTGGGGGAAAACTAAGATGGCGGAGGAATAGGACGGGGAGAACACTCTCTCCCCAATAAATATACCAAAAGAACTTTTAAAGGCCGAGCAAACTCCAAAAAACAGGAACTGAATGCTGGCAGAGGACATCGGGCATCTGGAGAGGCGACCCATTGCCGACGTGAGGAGGTAGGACAAAAGAAAGAAAAGAAAAAAAAAAGTAGAGGGAGAGACAAAGAGCTGGGGACGGGTTCCGTCCCGGAAGGGGAGTCTGGAATAAAGAGGGGAAAAAAAAAAAAGAGGAGAAAGGTTTCCGAATACCAGGGAGCATTCTCTCTGGCAGATCTGCGGTGGATCTTGGAGAGCAATATAGCTGAGAGCAGAAGCAGATTAATAGCTAAGCCCTGCAAGGTTCGTATCTGGCTACAAGGCACAGCCGAGCGGCAGCACAGCCGAAGCGGACTGCTCCTGCTCAGGGAGGGGCGGGCCGCGGGCTCAGGGAACGGAGCAGCCTGAGGGACCTAACCTTCCAGGAAAAGCACCCCCCCCCCCAGGCCCGTGCACAAAACAAAGGGCGGTGAGGAGTCAACAGAGAGGCTGGGCAGCTGCGGGCTGCGGACCGGCCCAGCCCCCGCCTGAGAGCAGTGGGCATAACCCAGCCCCGGGGAGGCTAACCAAGACTTCTGGGGATTCTGGACAGGTCGGTGCAGTATACACCTTAGAAGGAGTGCTCAGCTGCACGAGCGGCCGGGCCGGGGGAGAGGAGAAGCCCCACTCCCCAACTGTGCTGGGCGGACGACAGAGAGCCTGAGCAGAGGGGGCGGGGGAAGCCCTCTCACCAGGAGCAGGGCAAACTCCAAAGCGCTGAATAGACACTTAAAAGACCAGCAGACAGAAGACGCTTAAGCTAGCAGAGCCAACAGCTTTGGAACTGACAGGAGTAACAAATTAAATCCCTGCCGGTACCACAGACTGCATAGAAAGGAGACTGTAGACTGTGAGAAGGACAAGCCCGACCAAGAAGGCCTGCTTAGCTGCACGCTGAGAAAACCGAGCGGCTGGGCCAGGGGAGGGGAGAAGCCCCACTCCCCAACTGTGCTGGGCGGACGACTGAGAGCCTGAGCAGAGGGGGCGGGGGAAGCCCTCTCACCAGGAGCAGGGCAAACTCCAAAGCGCTGAATAGACACTTAAAAGACCAGCAGACAGAAGACGCTTAAGCTAGCAGAGCCAACAGCTTTGAAACAGACAGGAGAAGCAAATTAAAGCCCTGCAGGTGGCGCTAACTGCATAGAAAGGAGTCTATAGACTGTGAGAAGGAGAAGCCGGACCAGGGAATCATCTGAAAATCTACAGACCCTTCCCTTCACCGAATGCACCAG